>CAMAOD020000206.1:1402500-1405000 GCA_945859595.2 Megachile willughbiella | reverse complement strand
CTCTGTCTCTGTCTCTGTCTCTGTCTCTGTCTCTGTCTCTGTCTCTGTCCCTGTCCCTGTCTCTGTCTCTGTCTCTGTCCCTGTCTCTGTCTCTGTCTCTGCCTCTGTCTCTGTCCCCGTCTTTGTCTCCGTCTCTGTCCCTGTCTCTGTCTCTGTCTCTGTCTCTGGCTCTGTCTCTGTCTTTGTCTCCGTCTTTGTCACCGTCTTTGTCTCCGCCGTCGTCTTCCTCTTCGTCTCCGTCTTTGTCTCCGTCTTTGTCATCGTCTTTGTCTCCGTGTTTGTCTCCGCCTTTGTCTACGTCTTTGTCTCCGTCTTTGTCTCCGTCTGTGCCTCCCTCTTTGTCTCCGTATTTGTCTCTGTCTGTGTCGCCATCTTTGCCTCCGCCTTTGTCTCCGTCTTTGTCTCCGTCGCCGTCTTCCACTTCGTGTCCGTCTTTGTCTCCGTCTTTGTCACCGTCTTTGTCTCCGTCTTTGTCTCCGTCCGTGTCTCCTGCCCCTCTGTTTCTGTCGCTCTCTCTGCCTCTGTCTGTGTCTCTGTCTCCGTCTCTGTCTCTGTCTCTGTCTCTGTCTCTGTGTCCATCTCTGTCTCTGTCTCAGTCTCTGTCTTTGTCTCTGTCTCTGTCTGTGTCTCTGCCTCTGTCTCCGTCTCTGCCGCTGTCTGTGTCTCTGTCGCTGTCTATGTCTCTGTCTGTGTCTCTGTCTCCGTCTCCGTCTCTGTCTCTGTCTCTGTCTCTGTCTCTGTCTCTGTCTCTGTCTCCATCTCTGTCTCTGTCTCTGTCTCTGTCTCTGTCTCTGTCTCTCTCTCTGTCTCTGTCTCTGCCTCTGCCTCTGTCCCTGTCTCTGTCTCCGTCTCCGTCTCTGTCTCTGTCTCTGTCATTGGCTCCATCTCTGGCTCTGTCTCAGTCTCTGTCTCTGTCTCTGTCTCTGCCTCTGTCTCTGTCGCTATCTCTGTCTCTCTTTCTGTCTCTGTCTCTGTCTCTGCCTCTGTCTCTGTCTCTGTCCCTGTCTCTGTCGCTGTCTCTGTCTCTGTCTCTGTCTCTGTCTCTGTCTCTGTCTCTGTCTCTGTCTCTGTCTCTGTCTCTGTCTCTGTCTCTGTCTGTGTCTCTGCCTCTGTCACCGTCTCTGCCGCTGTCTGTGTCTCTGTGGCTGTCTTTGTCTCTGTCTCTGTCTGTGTCTCTGTCTGTGTCTCTGTCTCCGTCTCTGTCTCTGTCTCTGTCTCTGTCTCTGTCTCTGTCTCTGTCTCTGTCCCTGTCCCTGTCTCTGTCTCTGTCTCTGTCCCTGTCTCTGTCTCTGTCTCTGCCTCTGTCTCTGTCCCCGTCTTTGTCTCCGTCTCTGTCCCTGTCTCTGTCTCTGTCTCTGTCTCTGGCTCTGTCTCTGTCTTTGTCTCCGTCTTTGTCACCGTCTTTGTCTCCGCCGTCGTCTTCCTCTTCGTCTCCGTCTTTGTCTCCGTCTTTGTCATCGTCTTTGTCTCCGTGTTTGTCTCCGCCTTTGTCTACGTCTTTGTCTCCGTCTTTGTCTCCGTCTGTGCCTCCCTCTTTGTCTCCGTATTTGTCTCTGTCTGTGTCGCCATCTTTGCCTCCGCCTTTGTCTCCGTCTTTGTCTCCGTCGCCGTCTTCCACTTCGTGTCCGTCTTTGTCTCCGTCTTTGTCACCGTCTTTGTCTCCGTCTTTGTCTCCGTCCGTGTCTCCTGCCCCTCTGTTTCTGTCGCTCTCTCTGCCTCTGTCTGTGTCTCTGTCTCCGTCTCTGTCTCTGTCTCTGTCCCTGTCTCTGTCTCTGTCTCTGTCTCTGTCTCTGTCTCTGTCTCTGTCTCTGTCTCTGTCTGTGTCTCTGCCTCTGTCTCCGTCTCTGCCGCTGTCTGTGCCTCTGTCGTTGTCTCTGTCTATGTCTATTTCTGTGTCTCTGCCTCTGTCTCCGTCTCTGCCGCTGTCTGTGTCTCCGTCTCCGTCTCCATCTCTGTCTCTGTCTCTGTCATTGGCTCCATCTCTGTCTCTGTCTCAGTCTCTGTCTCTGTCTCTGTCTCTGTCAGTTTCTCTGTCTCTGCCTCTGTCTCTGTTTCTGTCTCTGTCTCTGTCTCTGTCTCTGTCTCTGTCTCTGTCTCTGTCTCTGTCTCTGTCTCTGTCTCTGTCTCTGTCCTGTCTCTGTCTCTGTCTCTGTCTCTGTCTCCGTCTACGTCTCTGTCTCTGTCTCTGTCATTGGCTCCATCTCTGTCTCTGTCTCAGTCTCTGTCTCTGTCTCTGTCTCTGTCTCTGTCTCTGTCTCTGCCTCTGTCTCTGTCTCTGTCTCGGTCTCTGTCTCTGCCACTGTCTCTGTCTCTGTCTCTGTCCCTGCCTCTGTCTCTGTCTGTGGCTCTGTCTTTGTCTCATGCGCCTCTGTCTTTGTCTCTGTCTGTGTCTCTGTCTGTGCCTCTGTCTCTGTCTCTGTTTCTGTCTCTGTCGCTGCCCCTGTCTCTGTCCTCTTCTCTGTCTCTGTCTCTGTTCCCTTCTCTGTCTCCGCCTCTGCCC
>CAMAOD020000206.1:1385000-1400000 GCA_945859595.2 Megachile willughbiella | reverse complement strand
TCCGTCTGTGTCTCCATATTTGTCTCCGTCTTTGTCTCCGTCTTTGCCTCCGTCTTTGTCTCCGTATTTGTCTCTGTCTGTGTCTCCATCTTTGTCTCCGCCTGTGTCTCCGTCTTTGTCTCCGTCGTCGTCTTCCTCTTCGTCTCCGTCTTTGTCTCCGTCTTTGTCTACGTCTTTGTCTACGTCTGTGTCTCCGTCTTTGTCTCCGTCTATGTCTCTGTCCCTGTCTCTGTCTCCGTCTCCGTCTCTGTCTCTGTCTCTGTCTCCGCCTTTGTACCTCTCTTTGTCTCCGTCCTTGTCTCCGTCTGTGTCTCCATCTTCGTCTCCGCCTTTGTCTCCGTCTTTGTCTCCGTCTTCGTCTTCCTCTTCGTCTCCGTCTTTGCCTCCGTCTTTGTCACCGTCTGTGTCTCCGTATTTGTCTCCGTCTGTGTCTCCATATTTGTGTCCGTCTTTGTCTCGGTCTTTCCCTCCGCCTTTGTCTCCGTATTTGTCTCCGTCTGTGTCTCCATCTTTGACTCCGCCTTTGTCTCCGCCTTTGTCTCCGTCCTCGTCTTCCTCTTCGTCTCCGTCTTTGTCTCCGTCTTTGTCACCGTCTTTGTCTCCGTATTTGCCTCCGTCTGTGTCTCCATCTTTGTCTCCGTCTTTGTCTCCGCCTTTGCCTCCGTCTTTGTCTCCGTATTTGTCTCCGTCTGTGTCTCCATCTTCGTCTCCGCCTTTGTCTCCGTCTTTGTCTCCGTCGTCGTCTTCCTCTTCCACTCCGTCGTTGCCTCCGTCTTTGTCACCGTCTTTGTCTGCGTATTTGCATCCGTCCGTGTCTCCATCTTTGTCTCCGTCTTTGTCTCCGTCTTTGCCTCCGTCTTGGTCTCCGTATTTGTCTCCGTCGTCGTTTTCCTCTTCGTCTCCGTCTTTGTCTCCGTCTTTGTCACCGTCTTTGTCTCCGTCTTTGTCCCCGTCCACGTCTCCTGCCCCTCTGTCTCTGTCTCTGTCTCAGTCTCTGTCTCTGTCTCCGTCTCTGTCTCTGTTTCTGTCTCTGCCTCTGTCTCTGTCTCTGTCTCTGTCTCTGTCTCTGCCTCTGTCTCTGTCTCTGTCTCTGTCTCTGTCTCTGTCTCTGTCTCTGTCTCTGTCTCTGTCTCTGTCTCTGTCTCTGTCTCTGTCTCTGCCTCTGTCTCTGTCTCTGTCTCTGTCTCTGTCTCTGTCTCTGTCTCTGTCTCTGTCTCTGTCTCTGTCTCTGTCTCTGTCTCTGTCTCTGTCTCTGTCTCTGTCTCTGTCCCTGTCTCTGTCTCCGTCCCCGTCTCTGTCTCTGTCTCTGCCTCTGTCTCTGTCTCTGTCTCTGCCTCTGTCTCTGCCTCTGTCTCTGTCTCCGTCTCCGGCTCTGTCTCTGTATCTGTCATTGGCTCCATCTCTGTCTCTGTCTCAGTCTCTGTCTCTGTCTCTGTCTCTGTCTCCGTCTCTGCCCGTGTCTCTGTCTCTGTCTCTGTCTCTGTCTCGGTCTCTGTCTCCGTCTTTGTGTCCGTCTTTGTCTCCGTCCTTGTCTCCGTCTGTGTCTCCGTCCGTGTCTCCTGCCCCTCTGTCTCGGTCGTTGTCTCATGCGCGCCTGCCTCTGTCTCTGTCTCTGTCTGTGTCTCTGCCTCTCTCTCCGTCTCTGCCGCTGTCTGTGTCTCTGTCGCTGTCTCTGTCTCTGTCGCTGCCTCTGTCTCTGTCTCTGTCTCTCTCTCTTTTCCAGTCTCTGTCTCTGTCTCGGTCCCTGTCTCCGTCTTTGTGGCCGTCTTTGTATCCGTCTTTGTCTCCGTCTTCGTCTTCCTCTTTGTTTCCGTCTTTATCTCTGTCTCTGTCTCTGTCACTTTCTCTGTCTCTGTCTCTGTTCCCTTCTCTGTCTCCGCCTCTGCCTCTGTCTCCGTCTTCGTCTCCGTCTTTGTCTCCGTCTTTGTCACCGTCTTTGTCTCCGTCTTTGTCTCCGTCCACGTCTCCTGCCCCTCTGTCTCTGTCTCTGGCTCAGTCTCTGTCTTTGTCGCTGTCTCTGTCTCTGTCTCTGCCTCTGTTTCTGTCTCTGCCTCTGTCTCTGTCTCTGTCTCTGTCTCTGTCTCTGTCTCTGTCTCTGTCTCTGTCTCTGTCTCTGTCTCTGTCTCTGTCTCTGTCTCTGTCTCTGTCTCTGTCTCTGTCTCTGTCTCTGTCTCGGTCCCTGTCTCCGCCTTTGTCTCCGTCTTTGTCTCCGTCGTCGTCTTCCTCTTCGTCTCCGTCTTTGCCTCCGTCCTTGTCACCGTCTTTGTCTCCGTATTTGTCTCCGTCTGTGTCTCCATATTTGTCTCCGTCTTTGTCACCGTCTTTGTCTCCGTCATTGTCTCCGTCCACGTCTCCTGCCCCTCTGTCTCTGTCTCTGTCTCTATCTCTGTCTCTGCCACTGTCTCTGTCCTTGTCTCTATCTTTGTCTCCGTCTTAGTCTCCGTCTTTGTCACCGTCTTTGTCTCCGTCTTTGTCTCCGTCTTTGTCTCCGCCTTTTTCACCGTCTCTGTCTCCGTTTTTGTCTCCGTCCACGTCTCCTGCCCCTCTGTCTCTGTCTCTGTCTCTGTCTCTGTCTCTGTCTCTGTCTCTGTCTCTGTCTCTGTCTCTGTCTCTGTCTCTGTCTCTGTCTCTGTCTCTGTCTCTGTCTCTGTCTCTGTCTCTGTCTGTGTCTCTGTCGCTGTCTCTGTCTCTGTCTCTGTCTATGTCCCTGTCTGCGTCTCCGTCTCCGCCGCTGTCTCTGTCTCTGTCTCTGTGTCCATCTCTGTCTCTGTCTCAGTCTCTGTCTCTGTCTCTGTCTCTGTCTGTGTCTCTGCCTCTCTCTCCGTCTCTGCCGCTGTCTCTGTCTCTGTCTCTGTGTCCATCTCTGTCTCTGTCTCAGTCTCTGTCTCTGTCTCTGTCTCTGTCTCTGTCTCTGTCTCGGTCCCTGTCTCCGCCTTTGTCTCCGTCTTTGTCTCCGTCGTCGTCTTCCTCTTCGTCTCCGTCTTTGCCTCCGTCTTTGTCACCGTCTTTGTCTCCGTATTTGTCTCCGTCTGTGTCTCCATATTTGTCTCCGTCTTTGTCTCCGTCTTTGCCTCCGTCTTTGTCTCCGTATTTGTCTCTGTCTGTGTCTCCATCTTTGTCTCCGCCTGTGTCTCCGTCTTTGTCTCCGTCGTCGTCTTCCTCTTCGTCTCCGTCTTTGTCTCCGTCTTTGTCTACGTCTTTGTCTACGTCTGTGTCTCCGTCTTTGTCTCCGTCTATGTCTCTGTCCCTGTCTCTGTCTCCGTCTCCGTCTCTGTCTCTGTCTCTGTCTCCGCCTTTGTACCTCTCTTTGTCTCCGTCCTTGTCTCCGTCTGTGTCTCCATCTTCGTCTCCGCCTTTGTCTCCGTCTTTGTCTCCGTCGTCGTCTTCCTCTTCGTCTCCGTCTTTGCCTCCGTCTTTGTCACCGTCTGTGTCTCCGTATTTGTCTCCGTCTGTGTCTCCATATTTGTGTCCGTCTTTGTCTCGGTCTTTCCCTCCGCCTTTGTCTCCGTATTTGTCTCCGTCTGTGTCTCCATCTTTGTCTCCGCCTTTGTCTCCGCCTTTGTCTCCGTCCTCGTCTTCCTCTTCGTCTCCGTCTTTGTCTCCGTCTTTGTCACCGTCTTTGTCTCCGTATTTGCCTCCGTCTGTGTCTCCATCTTTGTCTCCGTCTTTGTCTCCGCCTTTGCCTCCGTCTTTGTCTCCGTATTTGTCTCCGTCTGTGTCTCCATCTTCGTCTCCGCCTTTGTCTCCGTCTTTGTCTCCGTCGTCGTCTTCCTCTTCCACTCCGTCGTTGCCTCCGTCTTTGTCACCGTCTTTGTCTGCGTATTTGCATCCGTCCGTGTCTCCATCTTTGTCTCCGTCTTTGTCTCCGTCTTTGTGTCCGTCTTTGTCTCCGTCCTTGTCTCCGTCTGTGTCTCCGTCCGTGTCTCCTGCCCCTCTGTCTCGGTCGTTGTCTCATGCGCGCTTGCCTCTGTCTCTGTCTCTGTCTGTGTCTCTGCCTCTCTCTCCGTCTCTGCCGCTGTCTGTGTCTCTGTCGCTGTCTCTGTCTCTGTCGCTGCCTCTGTCTCTGTCTCTGTCTCTCTCTCTTTTCCAGTCTCTGTCTCTGTCTCGGTCCCTGTCTCCGTCTTTGTGGCCGTCTTTGTATCCGTCTTTGTCTCCGTCTTCGTCTTCCTCTTTGTTTCCGTCTTTGTCTCTGTCTCTGTCTCTGTCTCTGTCTCTGTCTCTGTCTCTGTCTCTGTCTCTGTCTCTGTCTCTGTCGCTGTCTCTGTCTCTGTCTCTGTCTCTGTCTCTGTCTCTGGCTCTGTCTCCGTCTCTGTCTCTGCCTCTGTCTCTGTCTCTGTCTCTGTCTTTGTATCCGTCTTTGTCTCCGCCTTTGTCTCCGTCTTTGTCTCCGTCGTCGTCTTCCTCTTCGTCTCCGTCTTTGCCTCCGTCCTTGTCACCGTCTTTGTCTCCGTATTTGTCTCCGTCTGTGTCTCCATATTTGTCTCCGTCTTTGTCACCGTCTTTGTCTCCGTCTTTGTCTCCGTCCACGTCTCCTGCCCCTCTGTCTCTGTCTCTGTCTCAGTCTCTGTCTCTGTCTCTGTCTCTGTCCCTGTCTCTGTCTCTGTCTCTGTCTCGGTTTCTGTCTCTGTCTCTGCCTCTGTCTCAGTCTCTGTCTCTGTCTCTGTCTCTGTCTCTGTCCCTGTCTCCGTCTCTGTCTCTGTCTCTGTCTCTGTCTCTGTCTCTGTCTCTGTCTCTGCCTCTGTCTCTGTCTCTGTCTCTGTCTCTGTCTCTGTCTCTGTCTCTGTCTCTGTCTCTGTCTCTGTCTCTGTCTCTGTCTCTGTCTCTGTCTGTGTCTCTGTCGCTGTCTCTGTCTCTGTCTCTGTCTATGTCCCTGTCTGCGTCTCCGTCTCCGCCGCTGTCTCTGTCTCTGTGTCCATCTCTGTCTCTGTCTCAGTCTCTGTCTCTGTCTCTGTCTCTGTCTGTATCTCTGCCTCTGTCTCCGTCTCTGCCGCTGTCTGTGTCTCTGTCGCTGTCTCTGTCTCTGTCGCTGCCTCTGTCTCTGTCTCTGTCTCTCTCTCTTTTCCTGTCTCTGTCTCTGTCACTGTCTCTGCCCCTGTCCCTGTCTCTGTCTCTGTCTCTGTCTCTGTCTCTGTCTCTGTCTCTGTCTCTGTCTCTGTCTCTGTCTCTGTCTCTGTCTCTGTCTCTGTCTCTGTCTCTGTCTCTGTCTCTGTCTCTGTCTCTGTCTCTGTCTCTGTCTCTGTCTCGGTCCCTGTCTCCGCCTTTGTCTCCGTCTTTGTCTCCGTCGTCGTCTTCCTCTTCGTCTCCGTCTTTGCCTCCGTCCTTGTCACCGTCTTTGTCTCCGTATTTGTCTCCGTCTGTGTCTCCATATTTGTCTCCGTCTTTGTCACCGTCTTTGTCTCCGTCATTGTCTCCGTCCACGTCTCCTGCCCCTCTGTCTCTGTCTCTGTCTCTATCTCTGTCTCTGCCACTGTCTCTGTCCTTGTCTCTATCTTTGTCTCCGTCTTTGTCTCCGTCTTTGTCACCGTCTTTGTCTCCGTCTTTGTCTCCGTCTTTGTCTCCGCCTTTTTCACCGTCTCTGTCTCCGTTTTTGTCTCCGTCCACGTCTCCTGCCCCTCTGTCTCTGTCTCTGTCTCTGTCTCTGTCTCTGTCTCTGTCTCTGTCTCTGTCTCTGTCTCTGTCTCTGTCTCTGTCTCTGTCTCTGTCTCTGTCTCTGTCTCTGTCTCTGTCTCTGTCTCTGTCTCTGTCTCTGTCTCTGTCTCTGTCTCTGTCTCTGTCTGTGTCTCTGTCGCTGTCTCTGTCTCTGTCTCTGTCTATGTCCCTGTCTGCGTCTCCGTCTCCGCCGCTGTCTCTGTCTCTGTCTCTGTGTCCATCTCTGTCTCTGTCTCAGTCTCTGTCTCTGTCTCTGTCTCTGTCTGTGTCTCTGCCTCTCTCTCCGTCTCTGCCGCTGTCTCTGTCTCTGTCTCTGTGTCCATCTCTGTCTCTGTCTCAGTCTTTGTCTCTGTCTCTGTCTCTGTCTGTGTCTCTGCCTCTCTCTCCGTCTCTGCCGCTGTCTGTGTCTCTGTCGCTGTCTCTGTCTCTGTCGCTGCCTCTGTCTCTGTCTCTGTCTCTCTCTCTTTTCCAGTCTCTGTCTCTGTCTCGGTCCCTGTCTCCGTCTTTGTGGCCGTCTTTGTATCCGTCTTTGTCTCCGTCTTCGTCTTCCTCTTTGTTTCCGTCTTTGTCTCTGTCTCTGTCTCTGTCTCTGTCTCTGTCTCTGTCTCTGTCGCTGTCTCTGTCTCTGTCTCTGTCTCTGTCTCTGTCTCTGGCTCTGTCTCCGTCTCTGTCTCTGCCTCTGTCTCTGTCTCTGTCTCTGTCTTTGTATCCGTCTTTGTCTCCGCCTTTGTCTCCGTCTTTGTCTCCGTCGTCGTCTTCCTCTTCGTCTCCGTCTTTGCCTCCGTCCTTGTCACCGTCTTTGTCTCCGTATTTGTCTCCGTCTGTGTCTCCATATTTGTCTCCGTCTTTGTCACCATCGTTTTCTCCGTCTTTGTCTCCGTCTTTGTCTACGTCTTTGTCTACGTCTTTGTCTCCGTCTTTATCTCCGTCTATGTCTCTGTCACTGTCTCGGTCTCTGTCTCTGTTTCTGTCTCTGTCTCTGTCTCTGTCTCTGTCTCTGTCCTGTCTCTGTCTCTGTCTCTGTCTCTGTCTCCGTCTCCGTCTCTGTCTCTGTCTCTGTCATTGGCTCCATCTCTGTCTCTGTCTCAGTCTCTGTCTCTGTCTCTGTCTCAGTCTCTGTCTCTGTCTCTGTCTCTGTCAGTTTCTCTGTCTCTGCCTCTGTCTCTGTTTCTGTCTCTGTCTCTGTCACTTTCTCTGTCTCTGTCTCTGTTCCCTTCTCTGTCTCCGCCTCTGCCTCTGTCTCCGTCTTCGTCTCCGTCTTTGTCTCCGTCTTTGTCACCGTCTTTGTCTCCGTCTTTGTCTCCGTCTTTGTCTCCGTCCACGTCTCCTGCCCCTCTGTCTCTGTCTCTGTCTCAGTCTCTGTCTTTGTCTCTGTCTCTGTCTCTGTCTCTGTCTCTGTCTCTGTCTCTGTCTCTGTCTCTGTCTGTGTCTCTGCCTCTGTCTCCGTCTCTGCCGCTGTCTGTGTCTCTGTCACTTTCTCTGTCTCTGTCTCTGTTCCCTTCTCTGTCTCCGCCTCTGCCTCTGTCTCCGTCTTTGTCTCCATCTTTGTCTGCTTCTTTGTCTCCGTCTTTGTCACCGTCTTTGTCTCCGTCGTCGTCTTCCTCTTCGTCTCCGTCTTTGTCTCCGTCTTTGTCACCATCGTTGTCTCCGTCTTTGTCTCCGTCTTTGTCTCCGTATTTGTCTCCGTCTGTGTTTCCATCTTCGTCTCCGCCTTTGTCTCCGTCTTTGTCTCCGTCGTTGTCTTCCTCTTCGTCTCCGTCTTTGCCTCCGTCCTTGTCACCGTCTTTGTCTCCGTATTTGTCTCCGTCTGTGTCTCCATATTTGTCTCCGTCTTTGTCACCGTCTTTGTCTCCGTCATTGTCTCCGTCCACGTCTCCTGCCCCTCTGTCTCTGTCTCTGTCTCTGTCTCTGTCTCTGTCTCTGTCTCTGTCTCTGTCTCTGTCTCTGTCTCTGTCTCTGTCTCTGTCTCTGTCTCTGTCTCTGTCTCTGTCTCTGTCTCTGTCTCTGTCTGTGTCTCTGTCGCTGTCTCTGTCTCTGTCTCTGTCTATGTCCCTGTCTGCGTCTCCGTCTCCGCCGCTGTCTCTGTCTCTGTCTCTGTGTCCATCTCTGTCTCTGTCTCAGTCTCTGTCTCTGTCTCTGTCTCTGTCTGTGTCTCTGCCTCTCTCTCCGTCTCTGCCGCTGTCTGTGTCTCTGTCGCTGTCTCTGTCTCTGTCGCTGCCTCTGTCTCTGTCTCTGTCTCTCTCTCTTTTCCAGTCTCTGTCTCTGTCTCGGTCCCTGTCTCCGTCTTTGTGGCCGTCTTTGTATCCGTCTTTGTCTCCGTCTTCGTCTTCCTCTTCGTTTCCGTCTTTGTCTCTGTCTCTGTCTCTGTTTCTGTCTCTGTCTCTGTCTCTGTCTCTGTCTCTGTCTCTGTCTCTGTCGCTGTCTCTGCCTCTGTCTCCGTCTTCGTCTCCGTCTTTGTCTCCGTCTTTGTCACCGTCTTTGTCTCCGTCTTTGTCTCCGTCCATGTCTCCTGCCCCTCTGTCTCTGTCTCTGTCTCAGTCTCTGTCTTTGTCGCTGTCTCTGTCTCTGTCTCTGCCTCTGTTTCTGTCTCTGCCTCTGTCTCTGTCTCTGTCTCTGTCTCTGTCTCTTTCTCCGTCTCTGTCTCTGTCTCTGTTTCTGTCTCTGTCACTGTCTCTGTCTCTGTCTCTGTCTCTGTCTCTGTCTCTGTCCCTGTCTCTGTCTCCGTCTCCGTCTCCGTCTCCGTCTCTGTCTCTGTCTCTGTCTCCGTCTTTGTACCTGTCTGTGTCTCCATCTTTGTCTCCGCCTTTGTCTCCGTCTTTGTCTCCGTATTTGTCTCCGTCTGTGTCTCCATCTTCGTCTCCGCCTTTGTCTCCGTCTTTGTCTCCGTCGTCGTCTTCCACTTCGTCTCCGTCTTTGCCTCCGTCTTTGTCACCGTCTTTATCTCCGCATTTGTCTCCGTCTGTGTCTCCATATTTGTCTCCGTCTTTGTCTCCGTCTTTGCCTCCGTCTTTGCCTCCGTATTTGTCGCCGTCTGTGTCTCCATCTTTGTCTCCGCCTTTGTCTCCGTCCTTGTCTCCGTCGTCGTCTTCCTCTTCGTCTGCGTCTTTGTCTCCGTCTTTGTCACCGTCTTTGTCTCCGTCTTTGTCTCCGTCCACGTCTCCTGCCCCTCTGTGTCTGTCTCTGTCTTTGTCTCTGTCTATGTCTCTGCCTCTGTCTCTGTCTCTGTCTCTGTCTCTGTCTCTGTCTCTGTCTCTGTCTCTGTCTCTGTCTCTGTCTCTGTCTCTGTCTCTGTCTCTGTCCCTGTCCCTGTCTCTGTCTCTGTCTCTCTCTCTGTCTCTGCCTCTGTCTCTGTCCCTGTCTCTGTCTCCGTCTCCGTCTCCGTCTCTGTCTCTGTCTCTGTCTCCGTCTTTGTACCTGTCTTTGTCTCCGTATTTGTGTCCGTCTGTGTCTCCAGATTTGTCTCCGAATTTGTCTACGTCTTTGTCTCCGTCGTCGTCTTCCTCTTCGTCTCCGTCTTTGCTTCCGACTTTGTCACCGTCTTTGTCTCCGAATTTGCCTCCGTCTGTGTCTCCATCTTTGTCTCCGTCTTTGTCTCCGCCTTTGCCTCCGTCTTTGTCTCCGTATTTGTCTCCGTCTGTGTCTCCATCTTCGTCTCCGCCTTTGTCTCCGTCTTTGTCTCCGTCGTCGTCTTCCTCTTCGTCTCCGTCTTTGCCTCCGTCTTTGTCACCGTCTTTGTCTCCGTATTTGTCTCCGTCTGTGTCTCCATATTTGTCTCCGTCTTTGTCTCCGTCTTTGCCTCCGTCTTTGTCTCCGTATTTGTCTCTGTCTGTGTCTCCATCTTTGTCTCCGCCTGTGTCTCCGTCTTTGTCTCCGTCGTCGTCTTCCTCTTCGTCTCCGTCTTTGTCTCCGTCTTTGTCTACGTCTTTGTCTACGTCTGTGTCTCCGTCTTTGTCTCCGTCTATGTCTCTGTCCCTGTCTCTGTCTCCGTCTCCGTCTCTGTCTCTGTCTCTGTCTCCGCCTTTGTACCTCTCTTTGTCTCCGTCCTTGTCTCCGTCTGTGTCTCCATCTTCGTCTCCGCCTTTGTCTCCGTCTTTGTCTCCGTCGTCGTCTTCCTCTTCGTCTCCGTCTTTGCCTCCGTCTTTGTCACCGTCTGTGTCTCCGTATTTGTCTCCGTCTGTGTCTCCATATTTGTGTCCGTCTTTGTCTCGGTCTTTCCCTCCGCCTTTGTCTCCGTATTTGTCTCCGTCTGTGTCTCCATCTTTGACTCCGCCTTTGTCTCCGCCTTTGTCTCCGTCCTCGTCTTCCTCTTCGTCTCCGTCTTTGTCTCCGTCTTTGTCACCGTCTTTGTCTCCGTATTTGCCTCCGTCTGTGTCTCCATCTTTGTCTCCGTCTTTGTCTCCGCCTTTGCCTCCGTCTTTGTCTCCGTATTTGTCTCCGTCTGTGTCTACATCTTCGTCTCCGCCTTTGTCTCCGTCTTTGTCTCCGTCGTCGTCTTCCTCTTCCACTCCGTCGTTGCCTCCGTCTTTGTCACCGTCTTTGTCTGCGTATTTGCATCCGTCCGTGTCTCCATCTTTGTCTCCGTCTTTGTCTCCGTCTTTGCCTCCGTCTTGGTCTCCGTATTTGTCTCCGTCGTCGTTTTCCTCTTCGTCTCCGTCTTTGTCTCCGTCTTTGTCACCGTCTTTGTCTCCGTCTTTGTCCCCGTCCACGTCTCCTGCCCCTCTGTCTCTGTCTCTGTCTCAGTCTCTGTCTCTGTCTCCGTCTCTGTCTCTGTCTCTGTTTCTGTCTCTGCCTCTGTCTCTGTCTCTGTCTCTGTCTCTGTCTCTGCCTCTGTCTCTGTCTCTGTCTCTGTCTCTGTCTCTGTCTCTGTCTCTGTCTCTGTCTCTGTCTCTGTCTCTGTCTCTGTCTCTGTCTCTGCCTCTGTCTCTGTCTCTGTCTCTGTCTCTGTCTCTGTCTCTGTCTCTGTCTCTGTCTCTGTCTCTGTCTCTGTCTCTGTCTCTGTCTCTGTCTCTGTCCCTGTCTCTGTCTCCGTCCCCGTCTCTGTCTCTGTCTCTGCCTCTGTCTCTGTCTCTGTCTCTGCCTCTGTCTCTGCCTCTGTCTCTGTCTCCGTCTCCGGCTCTGTCTCTGTATCTGTCATTGGCTCCATCTCTGTCTCTGTCTCAGTCTCTGTCTCTGTCTCTGTCTCTGTCTCCGTCTCTGCCCGTGTCTCTGTCTCTGTCTCTGTCTCTGTCTCGGTCTCTGTCTCCGTCTTTGTGTCCGTCTTTGTCTCCGTCCTTGTCTCCGTCTGTGTCTCCGTCCGTGTCTCCTGCCCCTCTGTCTCGGTCGTTGTCTCATGCGCGCCTGCCTCTGTCTCTGTCTCTGTCTGTGTCTCTGCCTCTCTCTCCGTCTCTGCCGCTGTCTGTGTCTCTGTCGCTGTCTCTGTCTCTGTCGCTGCCTCTGTCTCTGTCTCTGTCTCTCTCTCTTTTCCAGTCTCTGTCTCTGTCTCGGTCCCTGTCTCCGTCTTTGTGGCCGTCTTTGTATCCGTCTTTGTCTCCGTCTTCGTCTTCCCCTTTGTTTCCGTCTTTATCTCTGTCTCTGTCTCTGTCACTTTCTCTGTCTCTGTCTCTGTTCCCTTCTCTGTCTCCGCCTCTGCCTCTGTCTCCGTCTTCGTCTCCGTCTTTGTCTCCGTCTTTGTCACCGTCTTTGTCTCCGTCTTTGTCTCCGTCCACGTCTCCTGCCCCTCTGTCTCTGTCTCTGTCTCAGTCTCTGTCTTTGTCGCTGTCTCTGTCTCTGTCTCTGCCTCTGTTTCTGTCTCTGCCTCTGTCTCTGTCTCTGGCTCTGTCTCTGTCTCTTTCTCCGTCTCTGTCTCTGTCTCTGTTTCTGTCTCTGTCACTGTCTCTGTCTCTGTCTCTGTCTCTGTCTCTGTCTCTGTCCCTGTCTCTGTCTCCGTCTCCGTCTCCGTCTCCGTCTCTGCCTCTGTCTCTGTCTCCGTCTTTGTACCTGTCTGTGTCTCCATCTTTGTCTCCGCCTTTGTCTCCGTCTTTGTCTCCGTATTTGTCTCCGTCTGTGTCTCCATCTTCGTCTCCGCCTTTGTCTCCGTCTTTGTCTCCGTCGTCGTCTTCCACTTCGTCTCCGTCTTTGCCTCCGTCTTTGTCACCGTCTTTATCTCCGCATTTGTCTCCGTCTGTGTCTCCATATTTGTCTCCGTCTTTGTCTCCGTCTTTGCCTCCGTCTTTGCCTCCGTATTTGTCGCCGTCTGTGTCTCCATCTTTGTCTCCGCCTTTGTCTCCGTCCTTGTCTCCGTCGTCGTCTTCCTCTTCGTCTGCGTCGTTGTCTCCGTCTTTGTCACCGTCTTTGTCTCCGTCTTTGTCTCCGTCCACGTCTCCTGCCCCTCTGTGTCTGTCTCTGTCTTTGTCTCTGTCTATGTCTCTGCCTCTGTCTCTGTCTCTGTCTCTGTCTCTGTCTCTGTCTCTGTCTCTGTCTCTGTCTCTGTCTCTGTCTCTGTCTCTGTCTCTGTCTCTGTCCCTGTCCCTGTCTCTGTCTCTGTCTCTGTCTCTGTCTCTGCCTCTGTCTCTGTCCTTGTCTCTGTCTCCGTCTCCGTCTCCGTCTCTGTCTCTGTCTCTGTCTCCGTCTTTGTACCTGTCTTTGTCTCCGTATTTGTGTCCGTCTGTGTCTCCAGATTTGTCTCCGAATTTGTCTACGTCTTTGTCTCCGTCGTCGTCTTCCTCTTCGTCTCCGTCTTTGCTTCCGACTTTGTCACCGTCTTTGTCTCCGAATTTGCCTCCGTCTGTGTCTCCATCTTTGTCTCCGTCTTTGTCTCCGCCTTTGCCTCCGTCTTTGTCTCCGTATTTGTCTCCCCCCGTGTCTCCATCTTCGTCTCCGCCTTTGTCTCCGTCTTTGTCTCCGTCGTCGTCTTCCTCTTCGTCTCCGTCTTTGCCTCCGTCTTTGTCACCGTCTTTGTCTCCGTATTTGTCTCCGTCTGTGTCTCCATATTTGTCTCCGTCTTTGTCTCCGTCTTTGCCTCCGTCTTTGTCTCCGTATTTGTCTCTGTCTGTGTCTCCATCTTTGTCTCCGCCTGTGTCTCCGTCTTTGTCTCCGTCGTCGTCTTCCTCTTCGTCTCCGTCTTTGTCTCCGTCTTTGTCTACGTCTTTGTCTACGTCTGTGTCTCCGTCTTTGTCTCCGTCTATGTCTCTGTCCCTGTCTCTGTCTCCGTCTCCGTCTCTGTCTCTGTCTCTGTCTCCGCCTTTGTACCTCTCTTTGTCTCCGTCCTTGTCTCCGTCTGTGTCTCCATCTTCGTCTCCGCCTTTGTCTCCGTCTTTGTCTCCGTCGTCGTCTTCCTCTTCGTCTCCGTCTTTGCCTCCGTCTTTGTCACCGTCTGTGTCTCCGTATTTGTCTCCGTCTGTGTCTCCATATTTGTGTCCGTCTTTGTCTCGGTCTTTCCCTCCGCCTTTGTCTCCGTATTTGTCTCCGTCTGTGTCTCCATCTTTGTCTCCGCCTTTGTCTCCGCCTTTGTCTCCGTCCTCGTCTTCCTCTTCGTCTCCGTCTTTGTCTCCGTCTTTGTCACCGTCTTTGTCTCCGTATTTGCCTCCGTCTGTGTCTCCATCTTTGTCTCCGTCTTTGTCTCCGCCTTTGCCTCCGTCTTTGTCTCCGTATTTGTCTCCGTCTGTGTCTCCATCTTCGTCTCCGCCTTTGTCTCCGTCTTTGTCTCCGTCGTCGTCTTCCTCTTCCACTCCGTCGTTGCCTCCGTCTTTGTCACCGTCTTTGTCTGCGTATTTGCATCCGTCCGTGTCTCCATCTTTGTCTCCGTCTTTGTCTCCGTCTTAGTGTCCGTCTTTGTCTCCGTCCTTGTCTCCGTCTGTGTCTCCGTCCGTGTCTCCTGCCCCTCTGTCTCGGTCGTTGTCTCATGCGCGCTTGCCTCTGTCTCTGTCTCTGTCTGTGTCTCTGCCTCTCTCTCCGTCTCTGCCGCTGTCTGTGTCTCTGTCGCTGTCTCTGTCTCTGTCGCTGCCTCTGTCTCTGTCTCTGTCTCTCTCTCTTTTCCAGTCTCTGTCTCTGTCTCGGTCCCTGTCTCCGTCTTTGTGGCCGTCTTTGTATCCGTCTTTGTCTCCGTCTTCGTCTTCCTCTTTGTTTCCGTCTTTGTCTCTGTCTCTGTCTCTGTCTCTGTCTCTGTCTCTGTCTCTGTCTCTGTCTCTGTCTCTGTCGCTGTCTCTGTCTCTGTCTCTGTCTCTGTCTCTGTCTCTGGCTCTGTCTCCGTCTCTGTCTCTGCCTTTGTCTCTGTCTCTGTCTCTGTCTTTGTATCCGTCTTTGTCTCCGCCTTTGTCTCCGTCTTTGTCTCCGTCGTCGTCTTCCTCTTCGTCTCCGTCTTTGCCTCCGTCCTTGTCACCGTCTTTGTCTCCGTATTTGTCTCCGTCTGTGTCTCCATATTTGTCTCCGTCTTTGTCACCGTCTTTGTCTCCGTCTTTGTCTCCGTCCACGTCTCCTGCCCCTCTGTCTCTGTCTCTGTCTCAGTCTCTGTCTCTGTCTCTGTCTCTGTCCCTGTCTCTGTCTCTGTCTCTGTCTCTGTCTCTGTCTCTGTCCCTGTCTCTGTCTCCGTCTCCGTCTCCGTCTCCGTCTCTGCCTCTGTCTCTGTCTCCGTCTTTGTACCTGTCTGTGTCTCCATCTTTGTCTCCGCCTTTGTCTCCGTCTTTGTCTCCGTATTTGTCTCCGTCTGTGTCTCCATCTTCGTCTCCGCCTTTGTCTCCGTCTTTGTCTCCGTCGTCGTCTTCCACTTCGTCTCCGTCTTTGCCTCCGTCTTTGTCACCGTCTTTATCTCCGCATTTGTCTCCGTCTGTGTCTCCATATTTGTCTCCGTCTTTGTCTCCGTCTTTGCCTCCGTCTTTGCCTCCGTATTTGTCGCCGTCTGTGTCTCCATCTTTGTCTCCGCCTTTGTCTCCGTCCTTGTCTCCGTCGTCGTCTTCCTCTTCGTCTGCGTCGTTGTCTCCGTCTTTGTCACCGTCTTTGTCTCCGTCTTTGTCTCCGTCCACGTCTCCTGCCCCTCTGTGTCTGTCTCTGTCTTTGTCTCTGTCTATGTCTCTGCCTCTGTCTCTGTCTCTGTCTCTGTCTCTGTCTCTGTCTCTGTCTCTGTCTCTGTCTCTGTCTCTGTCTCTGTCTCTGTCTCTGTCTCTGTCCCTGTCCCTGTCTCTGTCTCTGTCTCTGTCTCTGTCTCTGCCTCTGTCTCTGTCCTTGTCTCTGTCTCCGTCTCCGTCTCCGTCTCTGTCTCTGTCTCTGTCTCCGTCTTTGTACCTGTCTTTGTCTCCGTATTTGTGTCCGTCTGTGTCTCCAGATTTGTCTCCGAATTTGTCTACGTCTTTGTCTCTGTCGTCGTCTTCCTCTTCGTCT